>JASXTE010000001.1:20535605-20583105 GCA_030280995.1 Hemileia vastatrix | reverse complement strand
TTACCAAGCCAAATACAAGAAGGCAAAGGCTCTTTCATCTTCCACTGGTTTTGGGGTTACCGACATCAATATCACTAAGGGCATCAAATCCATAGACAATAAACTTGAATCTTTATGTCCTTACTTTAAAGAGATGGATGCAATTTTTGGAGAGAGAGCCAATGTTAATCCTGTAAACATGTTTGATGAAGAAGATCCTATCTCTGAACATGATGTTAAAGAAAATCTTTTCCCATCCTCTTCCTCCACTCAAGCCTCCCCTCATTTGAATGAGACTAATCTAGATAGCTTTTCTGTAGATCCTATTGGCAATATATAACCAACCCAATCTAACTCAGGTGTGTTTTTTTTCTTCTATCTTACCAATTCTTTTTGTAATTTACTTATCTTTTCTTACTTCTAAAAAGGCTGAAAAACAAGCACAGTACCCACAATCAACTGAGACTGAAGCTAGTGAAAATGATGAGGAGGACATTAATGTACCAACTACATCCAACAAAAAGAAAAGGGCTTCATCTAGTCTAAATTTTCACACTAAAAGAAGAAAAAAAAGTGATACTTTAACTCAAACCCCTTTTTCTTCTATGGAAGTTTTTTTGGAGAAACGTGATGCTGGTAAGTAATACCATACCTCTTAATACTTTACTCTTCTTTTCTTCTACTTTTTGTTAATATTTCTTATCACTCTAGAACAAGTGGAAGTTGCTAAAGAGACTCTAAATTTTGAAAATCAAAAATACGAGCTCACTTTAAGGAGGGATGATAGGGCACAAGACTTGGAGGAGAGGAAGTATGAGCTCTGTTTACAGAAGGATGACAGGGCACAAGACTTGGAGGAGACAAAATTCAAGCTAACTCTTAGTATTGAAAAATCAAATAAAGAGGAGAAAAAACTCAAGAATCAAAACTTAATGGAACAGATGAATAAATAAGTGGAGAAGCACCAATTATTTATTACTAAACAAATTGCATAGAGATTTGTTATCTAATAGGTAGACGGTGGAGGTGAGGTGAGAGGGGAGGGGGGAGGGAGGTGAAAGGGATAAGGGGGGGAGGGAAAGGAATAAAGGGGAATCAGTGGAGGGGAGAGGGGGGGAGAGTTGAGAGATGGCCTAAATGGGGTAAAGGGGGGTAAAAAGGGCCTAAAGAGGGCAAAGAGGGGGCTAAAGGGAGGAAAAAGAGTACCTAAAGGGGAGAAAGATGAGGAAGAGAATAAAGGGGGAAAGGGGGGATTGAGGCAGTCATGAAGGGGAGAAAGGAGGGAAAAAGAGCAGTACAAGAGAGAAAAGATGGAGAGTAAAAACAAAAAAATTCGTTTAACCTTGAAAAAAAATAAATGAAGCACTTACAAAACAAAACAAAAACAAAAACAAAAAAAGCAAAAAAAAATCATGATTAGCAAATAAAAATTCAATAAAAATGAAAAAATGACTTACCTGGTGAGATGAGTTAAATAAAATGCAACCAAAATATTTGAAAGATTTTTAAGGGATGTTTGAGGAGAGGAGGAAAAGGATATGAGTGAAGAATGGAAAAAAGAAACACTGAAAAAATATGCAATTTCAGAAAATATGTGATTTCATGTTGAGCTGGTGAAAGAAAACCAATGAGCCATCCAAAAAAGAGATATTCACTGTAAATTCAAAAAAAGATGAATATGCAACAAACAAAAATACCAAGCCAAGTGAATAAAGTATACATAGTGTAAATTTGGAAAGTATGAAATAAAAAAATTAAAAAGGGTTGTGTGTCAAAATGGTGGAGGGTGATTGGCATAATGACAGAGTGTATGCTGGTTGAATGAATAATTTGTGATTCAAGGGAGGGGATAGCCAGTGCTGGTTCAAGATCCTCATCTTCATAAAGATCATTCCACTCATCCTTTAAATCAGCTAAGATATTGTGGAGTATAACACAAGTCATGATCCAATAATTTGCAGGTTTGATCTTCAATTTTGTTTGAAATTGGATTTTGAGCTCCTGGAGACTATAAAATCTTCACATTAAAATACCAATAGCATTTGAAATCCTTACTCTTGATTGGGCAAGGTGATAATTAAAGGTGGTTTTGGGGTCATTTTTTAAAGTTGCACCACAGAAAGAAGGTATAAAGTACTTTCCACTTGCATATGCTGAGTCTGCAAGGAGGTACTGAGAATTGTCAAAGTATTGGTCACAATTTTGAGAAATATTAATTCTTTGTAACACAGAAGAGTCATAACATGAGCCAGGGCAGCCACTATGAAAAGAAATAAACTTTTTATTGATATAACTAAAAAGTTGAACAGCAATAGAGTATCTAGAAAGAAGATAAAAAGTTAGTTCATGAAGAGAAGCTTGAGAACATTTTTAAGAAACCTTTTTTTGCAATAAAAATAATGGTTGCCATCATGAGCACACTTTTGGATCAAAAGTATAGTTTTACCATCAACGAAACCTACACAGCAAGGGAAAACTTCAGATTGAATTACTTGAGAGGATTCAAGTTGCTGTTGTGGAGTTGGCTAAGCAAGTGTTTGAGACTTGAGAGAAAGGATAGAAATCATGCAGCACTTGGTGTATAATATGACAGTACCATATCCTATGGTAAAGAGATTATCTAAACGTCTTACAGCAGCACCATTTCCATTTGAACCAAAGTGACATAGTGCAACAGCAAGCTGAAAGGCAGGATTGCACTTTTTGTTATAGGAACTATTATGGAAGATAGGATGATTGGAGATGAGTCGAGAAAGTTTGAAAAAAGAATCATGAGAAGTTCAAAAAATTTGTGTCAAGTTTAAATGAGGAATTTCAAGAATTGAGGAAAGATCATATTTGGGATAATGATAAAGATTTGGCCCCCTTGGGATGATGTGACACTTTTTGGAAAGAAAAGATGTATAAGCTAAAGTGTCTTGCAAACCAGAGTCAGAATCAGAGTCAGCAGCTAAATATAAAGTGATAGCATTCATATCTGAGTGAAGTTGCTTCCTAGTATAGAGGTGCTTCATTATTTTCAGTAGAAGATTTAGGTGATAAGTAAGAAGTAAGAATTTTCCACCAAAAGAGTAGGTGGGGTGTGTAGATAAAAAATTTTTATGTGTTTGCCACAAAAATTAAGTATCATAGAGGGAAGAGAAACATAAGGATGAGAAAAAATGTTATGTGTTTGCCACCGAAATCAAGTAACATAGAGTGAAAAGACTTATAAGGATGGCATCCGCAATTTTATGTCATGTGACTTCCTTACAAATAAATAATGGATGGGATGAGTTTAGGATCAGGAATTAGGAACAGAAATTGGGGTGTAAGAGGCAGGATAATGCATTATTTTGCAATTATTATCCACTAGACCTGAGTTAGTGGATAAGAACATCCACAATTAATAATAGGGGGTATCAATGTTGACCAATCCACAATTAAATTAATTGCAGATAGAAATCCTTATACCCCAATTATCTTCTGCAATTATTTTTGCTAATAATTGGGTTATTAGACACTTTACGTGTCAATGTTCACCTCTTATCCGACATTTTTCTACACAATTTTTCATAACCACATCTTGGACAACTTTCTGTCATAACCACATGTTGCACAACTTTCTGCCATAACCACATCTTGGACTACTCTCTGGATATGCCTCATGGATGTGATGAGTTTGGGATCAGGAATTAGGAATGGAAATTGGGGTATAAGAGGCGGGATAATGCATTATCGTGGATTCCTTATCCACCAGCCCCGGGGCTAGTGGATAAGAATCTTCCACAATTAATAATGTCTGACCCCTAATTGCGGATCCCTGAACATTGATACCCCCTAATGTTTGATCCCGGAAAAAAGAATTCCTGCTCCCTAATTGTGGATCAATGAACAATAATACCCCCTATAATTTTTAATTATTTTGGAGTTTTTTTTAATTATTTTTAATTATTTTTAATTATTTTTAATTATTTTTAATTATTTTTAATTATTTTTAATTATTTTTAATTATTTTTAATTATTTTTAATTATTTTTAATTATTTTTAATTATTTTTAATTATTTTTAATTATTTTTAATTATTTTTAATTATTTTTTAATTATTTTTTAATTATTTTAATTATTTTTAATTATTTTTAATTATTTTTGATTATTTTAAATTATTTTTAATTATTTAAATTATTTTTCATTATTTTTAATTATTTTTGATTATTTTTGATTATTTTTAATTATTTTTAATTAATATTTAATTATTTTGAAGAATTTTTAATTATTTTTGATTATTTTTATATTATTTTTATATTATCTTATATTATTTATTAATATTTATTATTATCTTTTATAATTTTTTATAATTTTTTATAATTTTTTATAATTTTTTATTATTTTTTATAATTTTTTATAATTTTTTATTATTTTTTATTATTTTTTATTATTTTTTATTATTTTTTATTATTTTTTATTATTTTTTATTATTTTTTATTATTTTTTATAATTTTTTATTATTTTTTATAATTTTTTATTATTTTTTATTATTTTTTATTATTTTTTATTATTTTTTATTATTTTTTATTATTTTTTATTATTTTTTATTATTTTTTATTATTTTTTATAATTTTTAATTATTTTTAATTATTTTAAATTATTTTTTATTATTTTTTATTATTTTTAAATATTTTTAAATATTTTTTATTATTTTTTATTAATTTTTTATTAATTTTTAATTTTTTTTAATTTTTTTTAATATTTTTTAATATTTTTTAATATTTTTTAATATTTTTTAATATTTTTTAATATTTTTTAATATTTTTAAATATTTTTCAATATTTTTCAATATTTTTAAAATTTTTCAATATTTTTCAATATTTTTCAATATATTTAAATATTTTTCAATATTTTTTAATATTTTATAATATTTTTTAATATATTTAATTTTATTTATTTATTTTTTAATATTTTTTATTATTTTTATTATTTTTTATTATTTTTATTATTTTTTATTTTTTTTGTTATATTTATTTTTATTTTTTATTATTTTTTATTATTTTTTGTTATTTTTTGTTATTTTTATTTTTATTTTGTATTATTTATTATTATGTATTATTATTTTTTATTCTTTTTACTTTTTTTTAATATTTTTTAATATTTTCATCATTTTTTATTATTTTTTATTATTTTTATATTATTTAATATAATAATTATTATTTATTATAATTTTTTATTTTTATTTTTTTATTTTCATTTTATTTTATTTTTTTATTTTTTATTATTATTTTATTATTTATTATTGTTATTTTATTATTATTATTTTTTATTAGGGGATATCAATGTTCAGGGATCCACAATTAGGGATCAGGAATTTTTTTTGCCTGCATCCAACATTATTAATTGTAGAGGATTCTTATTCATTAGACCTGGGGCTAGTGGATAAGGAATCCACTATAATGCATTATCCCACCTCTTATACCCCCGATTGCCATTCCTAATTCCTGATTCCAAACTCATTACATCCATGACTCATTTGTAAGAAAGTTGCATGACTTATAATTGCTAATGCCATCCTTAAGTCTCTCTTCACTCTATGCCACTTAATTTTGGTGGCAAACACAAAACATTTGTTCTATCTACACACCCCATCTGCTCATTTGGTGGGAAATTCCCACTTTGCACTCATCACCTAAACCTTCTACCAAAAATTATGAAGAACCTCTCTACTAGGAA
Organism: Hemileia vastatrix; assembly: GCA_030280995.1. Classification (NCBI taxonomy): domain Eukaryota; kingdom Fungi; phylum Basidiomycota; class Pucciniomycetes; order Pucciniales; family Zaghouaniaceae; genus Hemileia; species Hemileia vastatrix. The sequence continues at coordinate 20,577,424 of JASXTE010000001.1, read as the reverse complement.
GCAACTTCACACAGTTATGAATTCTATCATGTTAAATTTATCTACTGACTCTGATTCAGACTCTGTTTTGGAAGACACTTTAGCTTATATGTGTTCTCTTTCCAAAAAGTGTTACATCATCCCAAGGGGGCCAAATCTTTATCATGGTCCCAGATATGATATTGCCTCAATTCTTGAAATTCTTATTTTAAACTTCACACAACTTTTTTGAACTTCTCATGGTTCTTTTTTCAAAATTTCTCAACTCACCTACAATCATCCAATCTTCCATAATAATTCCTATAACAAACAGTGCAATCCTGCCTTTCAGCTTACTGTTGCATTATGTCACTTTGGTTCAAATGGAAATGATGCTGCTGTAGGACTTTTAGATAATATCTTTACAATAGGATATGGTACTGTCATATTATGCACCAAGTGCTGCATGATTTCTATCCTTTCTCTCAAGTCTCAAACACTTACTTGGCCAACTCCACAACAGAAACTTGAATCCTCTCAAGTAATTCAAGCTGAAGGTTTTCCTAGCTGGGTAAATTTTGTTGATGGTACAACTATACTGTTGATCCAAAAGTGTGCTCATGATGGCAACCATTATTTTGATTTCAAAAACATGTTTCTTCAAAATCTTCTCAAATTTCTCTTCATGAATTAACTTTCTATCTTTTTTATAGATACTCATCTCCATTCAGCTTGTGTGTGATATCAATAAAAAGTTTATTGATTTACATAGTGGCTTCCCTGGCTCATGTCATGACTCTTCTGTGTTTCAAAGAATGTATATTTCTCAAAATTGTGACCAATACTTTGACAAATCTCAGTACCTCCTTGAAGACTCAGAATATGCAGATTTAAAATACATTATAACTGATTTCTGAGATGCAACTTTAGAAAATTACTCAAAAACATCTTTCAATTATCAACTTTCACAATCAAGAGTAAATATTGAACATACTATTGGGATTTTAAAGGGAAGATTTTCTAGTCTCAGGTAACTCAGAATCCAATTTCAAAAAAAAATGGAACTGAAAACTGAAAATCATTTGGTAATGACTTGTGTTAATCTCCATAATATACTGGCTGATTTGAAAGATGGGTGGTATGATCTTTATGAAGAAAAAGATCCTGAACCTGCACCAGCTCTCCCCCCCTTGATTCACAAAACTTAATTTCCACTGGGATACGCTCTATCATTATGCCAATTACACTTTGTCATTTCTTAGAACAACTCCTTTAAAATTTTTAATATCTTTCATTCTTTTTTTCTTTCAAGCCTCATATTCTTTTCTTCCTCTCCTCTTGTATCCCACAATCTATATGTATTTAATGTTCCCAGTCTGAAAAAATTATATGTATTTTTTCAATGATATACATGCTTTTTGATAATAATAATAATAATTATCAATTTCTAAACAACCAATATTATCCAATAATCTTTTAAGAAAGCTATCAAGTAAGTATTCTAACTTTTATTTTGAATTTATTTATATATAATCAGACATTACAATATCTGGTATAAGCATTTTTACAGTTTTAATAGATTTTGATAGTTTTTTAATTATTTGGATTGAAGAACATAGCCTTGTAAAGTTACCAACCTCTTTTACAGGAGTGGTTTGATGATATAGTTTGTTAGCAGGACAAATAACCACCCATAAACCATCTGACTTCTCAAACTTCACCATATACTTGAGCTCTTGAAAGATAAAGTGGCCTCCATGTTTTCTAGGTATGTCTTCCTTCCAAGCATCTCTATTTAACAGTCCATATAAAGTTTTTGGCCACCAAACACCCAGGCTAATATCACTGACATCCAAATCTTTGTGTGGGACATTGGAGAAGCCTCCAGAAGTCCAAGTAAGTTAACTCTAAAAAAATTAACACCATCATAGCAGGGAAGATCTAGTTCAGTCACCAGTTTCAGAGAGTTATGATAGTACTTTGAAGTAAGAAGCTTAAATAAAAAGGTGTAAAAAGAAAAGATGAATCCTAAAGACTCCCATACTTATTCATCATCTATCTTTAGATTTATATAAATACTTGAAGATTAGTAACCTGGCTGGGAGAGAACCAAAGTTTCTGCTAGCTGCAGAAACTTTGGTTGTTTTTTTATCTTTTTCATTTTTTTTATTAATTTTTTTTTTTTAGTATTTTTTTATTCTCTCCCTGCCAGGTTCTTCCTGACTAGGAGAGAACTGAAGTTGCTGCTAGTTGCAGCAACTTCAGTCTTTGTTTAAGGTGAGTTTTGGGTAATTTTTATTTTTATTTTTATTTATTTTTTTTGTTTTCTCAAAGATATGAGAGGATGGTGAGGGCAGAGTGGAGGAAGGAAAAGGCATGAGAGGGGTAGAAAAAATGTGCAAGAGAGAAATGTGAATAAATTTTTGAGCATGTATCATTACTTACCAAAATGAGATGTGTGAAGGGGGAATGTAGCAAGTGAAAGTAAAACTAAAAAACCACAATTACTAAGAAGAAATACAAAAATTAAACTATCAGAAGAGGGTACCAAATAAAGTATATAGGAAACAAGTAACAAATATAAAAATAAATTTCTCACAAACAACAAGGTTGAGGAGGAGGAATGTATGGAATTAGGAAGTTGAAAACCAGTGAGATGATAATGACAGATAACCAAAGAAATGGAACATGAAAAAATTCACAACTAGGATAATGTACTGGGCTCAACCAGAATCACTCCCTGAATCAAACCCATAAGTGTACCATGAAACCAAAAACTGAAACAGACATCTGATTTGCTTTTTTTTTCCCCTGTGAGTTTTTAGAGTCAAAACACCAAAAAGTTGCTGCTAGTTTCAGTGACTTTGGTCTTTGTATAAGGATAGTTTTGCTTTTTTTTTTGCTAATAACTTTTTTAACTTTTTATTTTATTTTTTTTGTTCTCTCCAAGCAGCATATGTAGACACTACTACATGGGTTACCACTCAAGCTAAATTACTTCCATGACTACTATTTTTGTTGCAGTAACTATCAAGTATCAGAGAGAGAAAAAAAAAGGGGCAGAATTTTTCTTGGAAAATCCCCAAATTTACTATTGGAGAAAGAAGAAACCAGGTGTGACAATTGAAAGATCATTAAATTGTGCTACATGTTTGTTGAGATGTGGAATGTTTTGTAAATCTTTGTCAAATGAAGAAGACAAAAGTGTGTACACATCAATTTGCAGTCTAACTAACAACACAGAGTAAAGATTATACTAGTTAACTTTCATGTGCCAAAAATTTAAACAAGTGAAATGGTAAATAAAACAAAAAATTTAGTAATCAACCAAAAGTTCTCATTAAGGGTTCAATTTCCTCAACAGATCTATTAGCTTCAACACATTCTTTCAAGAAAACTTTATTTTTAGAACCATCTTCAATTTGATACTTGAGTTTCATCAGATTCAATAGGAAATTTTACTTGAGAGCCTTCTCCTCTTTCTTTATCTCAAATTTCTTCTCCTCCAAGTCTTGTGCCCTATCATCCCTGCGTAAAGAGAGCTTGTATTGTTGCTTTTGAAAGTTAAGATTATCTTTTTCAGCTTCAGATTTACCTAGATTAAAAAGGAATATTAACAAAATAAAATAAAATCTCACTTAATTATTAAGAGGTATGCTATCACTTACCAGATTCACATTTCTCCAGAAAATCATCAATGGAAGAAAAAGGGGATTGGGAAAAACTATCTCTATTTTGTTTTCTTTGACTGTTTAAATTCAGAGTTGTTTATGGTCTTTGCTTTTTTTGTAGGTAACATTCTCCTCTTCATCATTGATTCTAGCATCAGACTTGCTTTATTGTGGTTCCTGGGTTTGTTCATTGTCCTTTTTAGAAATAAGAAAAAGAGATGTAAATAAAAAAATAAAGAGCTAGACAAAAAATTAAAGCTCACTTGAGTAAGGTCAGGTTGCTTTATATCTCCATTAAAATCTATTGAAAAGATATCTTGATTGGTGGAAGTAAATGAGGGGAGGCTTGAGTATAAGTGGAAGGAAAAAGATTTCTTTTGACATCATGTTTGGAGATATCATCTTCTCCATCCAGAATTTTTTCAGAATTAACATTGGCTCACTCTCCAAACATGGAATCTATCTCTTTATAGTAGGAAATATATAATCAAGTTTATTGTCTATAGATTTGATGCCCTTACTGATAAAAAGGTCAGAAATACCAACACCAGTGGAAGAAGAAAGAGTCTTAGCTTTCTTGTATTTAGCTCAATAGTACTTGAAGCATTCAGACATCTGTTTAGGAAAAAGATCAATTCTTACCTTGGTTTTGTTTCTTAATTAATTGGCCATTAGAAGATATCCATTGAATTTTGATGCAGGGGACCATCCTACTTTAGTTGCATTCTCAGTACCAAAACAAGAATCATAATTAGCTTTAGTTTTTAGCCAGTTGATAAGTATGAGATGATCATCTTTTTTTAGTTGAATGGTATTTTATTTCTCAGCTGAGTGGTGTGGTGTTCCAAAGCTGGGTAGGCCTTTGGAGTGTGTGTTTGGAGGTATTTGGTATGTAGTGTATAGTTGGGGTTATGGTGTTTTTTATTGGTGTTTTGTTAGTTTTTAGATGTTTAGTTGTGTTTTTTAGGCTTAAGCTAGGGTCACTCATTATATCTCAGCTTAATTTCCTTTCTTTTCTCATCATTTTGGTATGTGTTATGTGTGATTATCTTGTTTCTACGTGTAGTTAATGTTGTTTTGTTGTTTAGAGGGTGTATTTGGGTGTTTTTGGGAGTTTAAAGGCCTAAAAGTGGCCAACCTCCTTCCTCTAAGAGGCCGTCCCTATGTTGGGCGGCCTGCCTGCCTGTGTGTGTGGAAGCCTCTAGAGGCGTTTTTATGAATGTAGACAGGTGGGAGAGTTGTATTTGGCTGGGAAAAATCCAGGGTGTTATGTGTGTGAGATAGTTAAGCAAGTTTAAGGACATTCTAGTTTATAATCAACCATCTGGTATACATGGAATCTCTGTGCTTAACTCTTTGTCACCAGTCCACCTATGCACAAGGTTGAGGATGATCCCAAAGTAAGTGAGATAAAAGGATGAGGGGGACTACGAATTCAAAGCACAGATGATTACTTTGAGGAAGTGATTTGAATATAGAACTGATTAACTAGACTGGTTTCTAATATTCTTCAAGGAATATTCTAATGTGTAATGTAGGAACACTAACTATTGTGGTGGTCTCACAAAGTTTTGCAACTTAATAATCAAAGGAAAGATTTAAGTATTTAGGATTTTAATAAAATTGATTATTAAGAAGTAAAAGGAAAAATATAATATTAGCCTAAAAAGAGTTTAACTACTATTAAAAATATTCTTTATAATTTAATTCTAGAGAATTTAGAACCAAAGTAACACCATTTAAATATCCTATTCCTCCTCACACTGACCCATTAAACAACCAGACACCATATTACTCACAGACCCATTTAATCCACTGGAGTTACTAATCACTAATTAATCTAACCTTATATTCCTTCATTCCTGTTCTTACTTCCAAGAAATCCTAATTACCCTCAGACTCATAATAACCCCTTTTGAATATTGCTTCAACTTTAGCGCTATAGCGCACGTAAATTTCTTATGTTTGAAAAGTATAAGCATATTTAAATTTAGGATATTTTATAGTTTGAATGGTGCAGCTAATTTGAGAACACAATAGAATGTAATCTTTTCAATATAAATTTTTGGGTATCTCTGGGAGTTAGGCTGGAATAGTGGTGCAATTGAGGTATTTTTGCTTCTAGTGTCACATGGCACATGAAAGATTCCCAGGTATAAAATTTAAACTCTGTTGAGTGTGAGAACACTTCATTATTCACCTTTTGCTATCATCTCCCTCTTGTATATATATATATATATATTTTATTTATTTATTCATTTTAATTATAATGCCTGAACATACCAAAACAACCCCTACACCTCCTCACCCTTGAGCTGATGGGGGGCTCCCCACTAGGCAGTTCAAGACTCCTTGCACGGCCTGTGTGGAAAGTATGGCATCTCAAGGTCCTTTCAAGAAGTCTGAGTTTTGTTGATGGTGTCAAGTGACTTGTAACGCATTGACCCTCAATGATAACACCAAGCCATTTATCTCCACCAAATTTTGGTCAATTGCCCCCTCAAAGTCCATTGTCTTAGACAAGTGGGACATGCCTTCAACAAGTGACTTGGAGGTGTATGAGTTGGAAGGGCTTATTCAGGAGGAGAGGTTGGAGATAGCTGACTGGGCTATGGACGTAGCCTCGGGGAAGCAAAAAATAATAGAGGACAAAGTTGACAAGGTTATCTCAGGTGCTGCAGAGCAAGCAAAGGAGAAGGAGGCTTCCACGTCAAAGATACTTTGACTAATCATTGAGGATTATGATAAAGAAGAGGTAGAGGTGGTGGAAAAGAAGCCCTTATTCCTTGAAGTTGATCCTGAATTTGGGGTATGTGTGATTTAATTCAATTTTATCACTTCAATGGTAGCTGATTATCTCTTTTTTTGTTGTTGTTGCTTAGGGGGTGGAGAACATGGAGGAGATTCCCATAGTTTTGACCAGCGGGCCAGTACCTTAAATTTCTGCTGAGGTCAATTGGCCAGCTAATAATAATCTGTCAAGTGTTGAGGACGCTGACTTGATGGTCAAAGCCTTGGATCAGCTATGGTCCAAGCAACCATTCCACACTTGTCAAATGTCATTTGTCAAGGGTTTATGCAACAAGGCTGGTAGGATTGTAGATTTGGCATTGTATGATATAGCCAAAGAGTTGTTGAACATTGGGGAGGTGGTATTTGCAGAAGGTTATGAGGTTTTTGAAAAGAGTCAAAAGAGAATTTGACAAGTCAAGGAGAAGATGAATGAATTGATTCAAAGAAATTTGGAAGAAAAGATAATGTAAAAAAATAAGAAAAAATCAAAAGAAAAGAAAAGGAAAATATTTTATTGTTTGTACATAATTTTTTATTCTTTGATATTGTTTTATTTTGTTGTTTGTTTTACTTTTTTTTACTTTTTTTTAGGATATATTATGTAAAGAGATGAAAATAAAAAGAAGAAGAAAAAGAAAATTTTGTGTTTTTAAAAGAGAAAATTTTGAGAGAAAAAAAAAGAAAAGAAATATTTTAAGGGAGAAAATTTAGAGAGAAGAAAATAAAGGAAAAATAGATTTTAAAGAAATTTGATTTGAGATTGATTGTTGAAGAAAATTATTTTGATTGTTTGAATGTTATAATGGTTTGAGTTTTGAGGAAAAAGAAATGAAATGAAAATAAAAGAGTTTGAGTGTTGAGGAAAAGAAAAGAAAGAAAAGAATATGATATGCAAATAAATTTTAGAAGAAAGAGAAAGAGGAAAGAAAAATATATGTTTTAATTATTTTATTTTTATTTTTATTTTTATTTCTGGTTTTATTTTTATTTTTAATTTAATTTAATTTATTTTTTATGTTATTCTTTTTATTTATTTTGTTTTGTTTTATTTTTTTCTATTTTATTGTATTTTAATATAATTTAATTTAAAGTTTTAAATTTAGTCTTAAAGAAGTATACAGAAATTAGAAATTGAAAAAAGAATAGATAAAGAATTTAAGATTTCAAATGATTATGAAGTTTTTTAAGCTTGTGTTTGAAAGATATGTTATGGATTTAAGTTTAAGTTTTTAGAAAGAAAAAGAAAAGAGAGAAGGAAAGAAACAGAAAAGAGAAATAAAGAACAAAAGAATTTAAGGTTTAGGTTTTGAAGGATATTTTAAGTGAAACAATTTGATAAGTTCAGGAGCATTAGAAAAGTTAATGGCTGTCTCCCAAGATGTTTTATTCATATCATTGATGTAGCCTTCCCATTCCACAAGGTATTGAAGTTTTCTTTTGCGCCTTCTTGAATCAATAATCTGGCTTACTTCCTACTCTAGATGATCTTCTACTTCAAATGGTTCTTGCCCGGGTATATTTCTCAAGCCAGTTCCAAGAGAGATACGGGAAAAACAGGATGAATTGATTGCCAATTTGGAGTTAGCTTGAGTTGAAATGAAATTTTTGAGATCTTAGCGTCAATTTCAAATCAACCCAAGCACTTTTCAGATAGTTTTCTAGATGTTTGAGTGGTTTGAATATTATTTGCATCAAGCAATACTTTTATGCCTGGTTTAAAGAGTGGAGCAGATTGTCAATGTTTGTCAGCCTGTTTCTTAACCTATGATTCACTGCCTCCAAGTTAGATTGAAGCTCACCTTGAAGTCATGAAATTGTTTGAAGATAATTTTCAGCAGGATGATTTATTCCTACATGAATAAGATTGAATCAAGGATGTTGTCCATAGATAGTTTTAAAGGGAGATTTTTTTGTCAAAGAATGTGTCAATTTATTATAAGCAAATTTGGCCAATGGTAACCATGTGGTCCAATTGTCTTGTTGATAATTAACATACATTCAAAGATATTGCTCAAGGATTTGATTGACTCTTTCTGTTTTACCATTGGTTTCAGGGTGATAAGCAGTAGAAAGATTCCTTGTAACATTTAATTGTTGACATAATTGAGTCCAGAAAGTAGAAACAAACAAAGAACCCCTATCTGAATTAATATCATTGGGTAATCCATGTTTAGAAAATACATGTTCTAGAAATAATTTTACTAAATCCTCTGCTGTTGCAGTAGTAACATTTTTAATGAAAATAGACATTTTAGAAAATCTATTGACTATAACTAATATACTATCAAAATTATCTGATGGAGGTAATTGAAATATGAAATCCATAAAAATTGATTCCCAAGGTTTAGAGGGAATTGGAAGTGGTTGAAGCAACCCATACTTCCTATGTCAAGGTACCATGTTCCTATTACATTCATAACAGGATTTAATATAGGCCTTGATTTCTCTAGTCATTCCTGGCCAGAAGAAATCCCTCGCCATTAAGTGGTAGGTTTTGTCAATCCAAAAATGACCAGCTAACAGAGAATCATGTACACTATTGAAAATCCATAATTTTATATCCTTATCATAAGGGATGATTACTCTACCTTTTAATACTAATAGACCTGATTTGATACTGAATCTTTTGGCCCCTTGAATCAAGAGTATTTTTTCTTTAATCCCCACAAAATAATCATCTTTTTCTTGAGCTTCTTGAATATTGGATAGTGGATTTTGAATTGTTTGAGTTATCATCATATTGAGTTGATGAGTTTTTAACATTGATTCATTGAAAATTGATTTGACATTTTCTGGGTTCTTGTTAGCAAATGCCTCCCCCTGCTCTGGGTAAACGTTGTCCCAACGTGATAATATGTCTAGAACTACACTATTTTTTCCTGTGAGAGAGGTAATAGTAAAATAAAATTCAGATAAGAATTCAGCCCATCTGGCTTGACGTTGTTTCAAGACTTTGGAGGACATAAAGTATTTTAAAGAATTATGATCCGTTAAAATTTGAAAAGAACAATTAAGTCTTAGAAGAAAATAACACCAATTTTCTAGACAATGAATAATAGCAAGTAACTCTTTGTCATGAATTTCCTAATTTAACTCTGCCGAAATCAATTTGCATAATTCAAACACAACAGGATGAAGCAATTTTGTTTCAGGATTTAATTGGGATATAACCCCTTCAATAGCATAATCACTAGCATCTGTCTCAAAGATTGTTGAAGCAGAAGGATTGATATGTCAAAGAGTAGGAGCTGTGGTGAATGCATACTTCAGTGCTTTGAATTCCTTTTGTGCTGTATCAGTGAAAACAAAGGGAATATTTTTTCTAAGAAGAGAAGTGAGATTTGTAATATTTTTAGAGTAATCTTTAATAAATCCTCTTATAGAAATTAGCAAAACCTAAAAACCCTTGTAAAGATTTTACAGATATTGGCTCTGGTCATTCCAATATTTTATTAACTTTTCTATCATCCATGACAAGGCCATCAGTGGAAAATGTAAAGCCTAAAAAGTAAATAGACTTTAGGTGGAGTTTGAACTTAGTGTGCTTAGCATAGAGCCCATGCACTAGAAGACAATTGAGAACCTGTCCGACATGTTCAATATGTTCCTCAAGGGTCTTCAAAAAAATTTAAATATCATCTAAATAGATGACAACAAATTGTTCAACAACATCATGAAAGATATCATTGACAAAAGTTTGAAAAGTTGAGAGTATGTTACATAACCCAAAAGGCATAACTAAATAGTCAAAAGTACCAAACCTAGTGTGCATTTCTGTTGAAGGTTAATGGCCTTCAGAAATTTGTATAAGGTTGTAAGCGCCTCTTAGATCAATTTTAGAAAAGAAATTAGCACCACTAAACAATGTAAGGAGTAAAGACATAGGAGAAACTGGATATGCGTTCTTCTTAGTCATTGCGTTGAGTTTTCTATAATCAATGCACAATATAAGACTTCCATATTTTTTCTTGACAAAAAGAACTGGAGAGCCGGTTGGGGATTTACTGGCTCAAATGAAACCTTTTGTCACATTCTCTGCAATGTAGTCTCAAAGAACTTGAGATTCATCCTTTGATAGGGAGTAGACCAGACCTGCCAAAGGTAATCGACCTACTAACTCTATTTGATGATTGTAGGGGTGATGAGGCGGTAGCTTGTAAGCCTTACAGACTAAAAATATGTCAAGGAAGTCATGATAGACTTCCGGTAGAGTCAATTTAATGGCTTCAATATTGATTTGATCATCCTCTTCATCATCCAAGGAGTCTATTGAGGGTAAACCTGAATTTAAAAAGAAATTATTGCTTACTTAGAGGCTATTGAAACTCTCTTCAAGTGAAGTATCTGAGCTAGAAAGGTTAGCCAAATGCTCATTTACAGAAAAATAAGATGGTTGCAAATCATCTGGAAGAGATATGTTCTCTAGCAGGACATTGTCAGATGGGTTGTTTAACTCCCTGTTGACCTGCATTGAAAAATCAGAAATATACTTAGAACAAGGGGTGATCAATCCATCTGACCAATTAATGTCAAGATTCCAATGAATTAAAAAGTCATGGCCAAGAATGGTATCTTCCATTCTTGGGGAATCCAAGACTGTCAATTCGTACTCTAAGGAAGGAAAATTGGGAAAGTTGAAAACCCATAAAACTTTCTTACTAACCCAATACTTGGGTTCCTCTTTTTTGACCAAATAAATTGGAATTTTATTGGTATCTACAAATTTCAGCTTAAGTTTTTTGGCAAAAGATAAACTAATAAATGAAATTGAAGCTCCAGAGTCAATGAGACAACTGAAGGGTATATCCTCCTTAAAAAGAATAAATCTCAAACAGTTAATGGCAACTCCAGTCCTTAAGACATGGAGGTTCTGTGCACTGGGAGAAATAAAATTGTTTGCTTTTCACACAAGTAAACTATTCTCTAGTTTTTTGACTTTGAGCTTTTAACTTCCTTTTCCTTCCATTTTGCACAATCTTCCAACTTGTGTTTGCCCCCACAATAGGGGGTATCAATGTTCAGGGACCCACAATTAGGGATCAGGAATTTTTTTTTCCGGGATCAGACATTATTAATTGCGGAAGATTCTTATCAACTAGCCGCGGGGCTAGTGGATAAGGAATCCATAATAATGCATTATCCCGCCTCTTATACCCCAATTTCCATTTCTAATTCCTGATCCCAAACTCATCACATCCATGAGGCATATCCAGAGAGTATTCCAAGATGTGGTTATGGAAGAATGTTTTGCAACATGTGGTTATGACAGAAAGTTGTCCAAGATGTGGTTATGCAAAAATTGAGTAGAAAAATTTTGTATAAGAGGTGAACATTGACACGTAAAGTGTCTAATAACCCAATTATTAGCAAAAATAATTGCAGAAGATAATTGGGGTATATGGATTTTTATCCGCAATTAATTTAATTGCGGATTGGTCAACATTGATACCCCCTAATACATACATAACCCATTATCTGCACATATTTTCCTTTCAGCTTCTTTTAGTTCCCCTTTTGGGTCCAATACCTTACTGATATTGCCAGGAGTCAAGCTTTTAGGTTTAAACTTTTCCTTTTCCTTGTGACTGAGTTTGGATTGGGTCAATTGGGTTGGTCTGGAATGATTGTTTGAAAGAGGCCCAGATTTGAAATTTGAACCATGAGATTTTTGTGCATGATGCCTTTGTTGAAGTTGTCTTTGATGTGCACTGTTGATTTCAAAGGTCCTATCCATTAAGTCAATCGAAATCTCCATTTTACGCCCATGAAGATTCAATTGTTCCAGATTCCTCAAAGGAAGTCCCTTTTTGAAATGATATTTGAGGGAAGCATCATTCCAACTAACTCGAGTTTTTAAAGCCCTAAAATATGAGATATACTCAGAAGCTTTACCATTATTACTCATGCAAAGGAAATCAAGTTTGATCTCCACGTTGTCTGCTTCATTGGGGTCACCAGAAAATGTAAAAAGTTGATCCTTGAACTTTTACCAATTATTAATGAGTAAGTGAGGTTCTCTCAAAAAAAGCATGAGTAGATAAGGCTCAAATCACTGTGAAACCTTTCCTGATAAGTAAGAAGAGGCATAAATGACCTTGGAGAGATCCATAATAAAGATTTGAGGGTCATTGTGGAATAGTAGCTTGAATTTCTGCAAGAAGGAACACATTCTGTAAGGATGCTCTCCATAAAATTTATCTGGAGATTTTATTGAAGGAGTTTTGAATTTAGATCCTTCATATGAGGCAGGATTAGTAAGGGTTTTAACCAGGAGTTTCATGAAGTCCTCCAATGAAGCATTTTGGCCAGGGATTCAAGATTGGCCCTAAGGTCTGGCAACTGGGGCTGATGGTGCCTCATGCATAGTATCCTTGCCTTCATCTTCTTCACTGGAATCCTCAAAATCCTGAGGGAAGTCTTCTACAGATTGAATTAAATGTTGGAGCTCCCTTACATCAAGAGGTTTGAGGGAGTGAGTGCAAGAAACAGGGTATAAGGAGGACAGCCTATCCCTAGCACAAGCTCTAGTAGTAGCACCAATGGGAGGAGGAGTGCTTTGAACAGGTGCACTTTAGATTTAGCACCAGTAAATTATAGTAGTACAAAGAATGAGAACTACAGAGAATTAAAGTATCACTAGGAGTTAGGCTGGAATAGTGGTGTAATTGAGGTATTTTTGCTTTGAGTGTCACATGGTGCATGACACTCTTTTGTGTTTTAGTGGTATCTTTTGTCTGGGTTGTGAAAAGGTTAGTTTTTACTTGACCTCAACTCTTTTCACTGTTTTCTCTGGTATATTCTTGCAAGCTATATCAAGTATTATTTCTGTCTCTGGTGTGGAAATTAATCTACATTTTAGTTCTTTGGTCTGGTAGTCTATCTGGTGACTTCTTTCTTGGCTGATCAAGAAGTCAAGTGTGTTGAAAAGGGGCTTTAGAAAACAAGACTCAATTTGATTTAGCAGGTAAATCTCAATTTATTTTTCTAAAGGGACAGGGGATTTTATCTCTGGTTTTTCTCCAACTCCCTTGGTCAAAGCCTATAGATAGCACTATAAGATTGTCTACATTTCTGGTTCCCAACATGGGGGTAGGACCTGCTAGTTCTTTGGAGTTTCTGTTGTCTTTGGGTGGACCTTTTTAGTGGTTTTGGTCTGGAGAATGACTTCTGTTTCCTCTATTCCTATGGTTATTTTCAGTGGGTAGGGAGGTCCTCCTGCTGTGATGGTTAGGGAGTGTTTTAGGATCAAAACTTGGGATGATACCAACTTTAATGGTAAAGATGTGAAGTGGTTTCTGGAGAAGTATGAGGCTTCTTCTGGTGTGGATGGTGCTTTTTACCTGGATATGGTGAAGTAAATTATTCTCTTCATTGGTGATACGGAAGTAGAGAAGGAGGTGGTAGCCATTTCTGGCTACAAGAAAAGGGATTGGAAGTTGTTGTGCAGGGAGATGGTGTATAGATGGGGTGTGAGGTTCACTATGTTCAATCTGTATAAGTTTGTCATTGAATGACAATATTATGGTGGTGTGGGTATCTTGCATAGTTACAGGAAGTTTCTGCTACAGTTTGACCCTGTGGTGGAATATTTGGTTGAAGTTGAGGATCTGGCACATGAAAACTCTTCCAAAGATTTTTTTTGGTCTGCCCTGGCTAGGGATTTCAGGATGGATGTGTTGAAGGAGCTGTCCAGGAAAGACATGATGAAGACTCTGGCTAATGGGTACCAGAAGTTGACTGCCTTGGACAAGGTGAAAGAGGCTGTGGAGGCCCATTTAAAGTTATTGGCTGTGGACACCTATCAGGAGGGGTGTGCCAAATATTTCAGCAAAGTCAGTGAGGCTTTGGCTAAAGAGGACGTTAAGATGAAGAAGGAAGAATAGAAGGTGGTGAAGGTTCCCAAAGAGGAGAGGGAACCAGTGATGGAGCAACTGGTGGACTTGACCAAACAGTTGCACATCGTTTTGCAGGAAATCCAGAAGTTTAATAGGGCCTTAATGCAGCAGGCCAAGCCTTTTGAGAGGAGGGAAGGTGGTAGAAGTGATCCTTGGGTGTGCTCCTATTGTAGTAGAAGGGGGCACAGGTCAAATTATTTTTGGGCTCTGAAAAGAGATTTGTCAGAGGGAAAGGTGGAGTTTGATGGAAGGGTGTTCAAGTTCCCTGATGGTTCATTTGTGAAGCCCAGTGAGAGGCAGGCTCCTGTTGATTTGGTCAGGAGAAGGGGTGGTCTCAATCAGAGGAGGCCAAGGTTTTAGGAGATTCCTGATAAGGGGAAGTTTTCTGGTAAGGAAGGTGTTGATGTCAATGGGAAGGGGAAGGAGGTAAATAAGGTCTCTTTTTCTACTTCTTATGGTGGTTTGGAGTTGTATTCTTGTGAAGCACAGTCAAAAAGGGAAGGTTTGGCTGGTATTTATGATGATGATTCTGGGAGAGTGGTTAGGCCCAAGAGCACTTCACAGGCTCAGATTAAGCCCAAGGCTTCCAAGGTTGATCCAAAGATGGATGCCATGAGGAAGGTTAGTAAAGAGGAGCTGCACAAGATGCAGAAGGGAATTGCAGATATGGGCCCACCAAGTTTTGGTGCTTATGATATGAATGGGGATCCAATACCAATTGATTTGGATTCTGACTCTGAGGAGGATGTTCCTTTGGATTCCTTGACAAAGCCCAGTGGGGCCAGGGTCACAAGTGATGGTTCTAGTTTGGTTCCTGTGGTCAGGAACCCTGTGGATAGAGGTTCTGGACCTCAAGAGACATAAATTCCTAAGGTGGTGAAACCAAAAGCCTATTTTGAGAGGCCTTTGGTTGCAGGAAGAGTTGATGTGACAGACTCTGTGTTGTAGAAAATGAATCAAGGAACTATATCCTTGACTTATAGGGAGTTTTTTGCTATTAGTTCTGGTTTGTCTGAGAAGCAAAAAAAGATGTTGACCAGGAGAAGGGTTTTTTTTGGGGAGCTGGAGTTTGTTTGTGATTCTTCTGAGAAGTTTGGGGAGAATCTGGAGACTCATTTATCTTCTCCCTTGAGGTTTGTCAATGTCACTCTGAATGGCAAGGCCATCAGAGCTTTGGTTGATTCTGGTTCTCAGATCAATCTCATTTCTTTTTCTGAGGAAACTCAATTGGGACTCCCCATCAAAACTGGTATTGGTGGGAACTTGAGAGGAAATGGCAGACATGTAACTGAATTGGTTGGGATAACATAGTTTGTGAAGCTGGATGTTGGTGGAGCTTCTGGGAAGGTGCACTTTTATATTGCAAAAGGCACTGTTAGGGCAGTTCTGGGTGGCCCATTTTTTATGGATTTTTCAGCCAGGATTGATTATCAACCTTGAGTTTTCATTAGCTTGAATTTGAAAGGGGAGGATGAAAGGACCATTTCACCTGGTGAAGAGAGTTGGGAGACTAGGCCTGGGCTTAGCTCTATGTGCCACTGTCCTGATTCTTGTGAGAGAAGAAGGGAATATAGGGCTTCTTCTGGTCTTTTTGGAAGGTGTCTCAGGCTCTGATGGAGAGCCTTATTTTTTAGAGTAGGTGGGGATGATCACCCAAGAGCTGCAACCTCTCCCCTTTCAGTGGAAATCCCAGGTTGTAGTAGGTCAGCTCATTTGGAGATATTCCAAGTGAATTTTCAGCTTTCTTTTTATAATGCTTCTCTTCTCTGAAAATATTCTTCAAGTTTTTTATCAAGTTTCTGTTCATTTAATGGTTTCAAGATTAATTTTATTTCAAGCTCAAGAGGAAAGATGGGGTTTATGTCTGTGGAATGGAAAAGCTTTGGGGTGGTGAGATTGGGGTATAAAATTAATTCCTCCTGATTCTACACTGTTAGGTTTATTTCTACACCTTTCAAAAAACATTACCTTGGCCACACATGTAATCAATTGTGCAACCCTTGTTTCTGTTTTAGGAAAGAATCCCCATCAAGAAAAGAAGAAAAAAATATCAAGATAATTGAAGATAATCAAGAAAAAAATCTGAAGATAAAGAAAAAAGAAGATAAAATAAATATTTCAAGATTATTTGGTTGAATAGGTGAAAAGTGATGGAATTGAGGCTGATAGTGAGGAGGAAAATGACAATGTGGAATGGAAAAGCTTTGGAGTGGTGAGATTGGGGTCTAAAAGTAAGTCCTCCTAATTGTGCACTGCTAGAGTTTCTTCTACACCTTTCAAAAACATTACCTTGTCCACACCCATGAGCATTGGGGAAACCCCTGTTTGTTTTTGTAGGAAGATTGAAGAATTCCCTGTTGAAGATGAAGATTTGGAAGTGGATGCTGCTAAGTACAAGAAGTTAGCAGTGAAGGTTAGGCCCTTCAATGAGCCTATGCCAGTTGGGCTGAGCCCACCTTTGAAGAGGCCTCCCTTGTTAAGAGATCCTTATGTGACACCTTTAGTGAAGAATCTACCTGATTTTTTGGAAACTGCTAGGATTACTGAGGAAAGGTTGGAGGTATTGAATTTTGGTCCTTATGGGTGGTTATCTGAAGAAGAGAGGAAGTTGTTGTTGTATTTGATGGTTCTGGGGGAAAAGGCAATTGCTTTTGTTGATGAGGAAAGAGGTGTGTTGAAAAATTCTTTTAGTTCACCTTATCTGATTCCAGTGGTTTTTCATGAGCATTGGAAAATCAAACCAATTCCAATTCCTGCTGCTATAAGGGATGATTTTGTGGAAATTGTCAGGGAAAGGGTCAGGACAGGGTGTATGAACAGTCAACCTCAAGTTATTCTAGTCCTGTGCTCTGTGTCAAGAAGAAAAATGGCAAGTTTAGGGTGGTTCATGATCTCAGGACCTTGAATAGAGTGACTATCAAGGATGCTGGAATGCCACCAAGTGCAGAGGATTTTGTGTAGGCTTTTTCTGGAAGGATGTGTTGTGGTTTGGGAGAAATCATGGGTGGTTATGATGAGAGGGAACTTCATGTGGACTTCATGCCTCTCACTACTTTAGAGACTCCTTTGGGAAAGCTTTAATTGACCAGTTTACCTCAAGGAGCTACTAATTCTGTTTCTGTTTACCAGGCACAGATGGCTTGGATTTTGAAAGATGAAGTACCAACTTATGGTGGTCTTTTTATTGATGATGGTGGAATTAAAGGGCTAACATCTGATTATGATAATGAGGTATTTAAGGAAAACCCTCGCATTAGGAGTTTTGTGTGAGAGTATGCTGTGACACTGGAGAGGATTTTGTTTAGGATAGAGGAGGCTGGTTTGACTGTCTCAGGGTCAATTTTTGCTGTTGTGTACCATCATTGGAGATTTTGGGTCATGTGGTGTGTAAGAAGGGTAGTATTATGGCAAAGAAGAAGGTTAATAAAATTCAAGCATGGCCAAGACCAAAGATTACTACAGAAGTCAGGGGATACTTGGGTGTTTGTGTTTATAAGAGGATATTTATAAAGGACTTCTCTTTGTTGGCTGCTCCTTTAAGTAATTTGACCAGGAAGGATGATGATTGGGAGTGGGATGATGATTGTGAAGAGGAATTTGTGAAGTTGAAGAAGGTGCTAGGAGAGGATATTGTGTTTCATAATTTGGATTATGGTTTTGAGGCTGGGAAGATTTATTTAGCTGTGGATTCAAGTTATATTGCTGCTGGTGCTGTTCTGTCTCAGGAGGATAAGGGTAGGAAGGTCAGGCCAGTCATTTATGAATCTGTGGTGTTTAATGAGGTGGAATCAAGGTACTCTCAGCCAAAGTTGGAGCTCTGTGTTGTGGCAAAAATCTTGAAGAAGTTGCAGACTGTTTTGTGGGGGCAGAATTTTGAGCTGCAGGTGGATGCTAAATCTTTGGTGCAGATTATCAACACTCCTAGTCTTCCTCATGCTCCTGTGACTAGGTGGGTTGCATTTATTCATCATTTCTCCTTTGATTTAGTACACAAGCAAGGAAAAACTTTCACAATGCCAGATGGGTTGTCAAGAATACCACAAAAAGATAAAGATTCTGAATCAGAAGTGTTTGATGAAGATGTACCTGTTTTTAGGGCCAGCACATGAGGTGCTGAATATTTTTCTTACCTCCAGCAAGAGGTTAAACTGCACAATTTGGACCTCCCTCAAGAGGTTAAACTGGCTGGATCTGATCTTGATTCTGGTGATCAGGATGTTTTTTTTTGATGAAGAAGGGACTGCTGTTTGGGATGGCTCAAATTTAGAGAATGGTGTTTTTGTGGGTCCACTGGACTCTCATAAAATTCAGTGAAGGGAGAAAGATGTGCCAAAACTTAAATATTGGTGTCCTGGATGGGCTGTTCAATTGGTTTTTGTGTATTCTGGTGACTTTTATGACAGCTTTGTGCCCTTGGATGTCATTATGTTGGATTTTGAAGATGAGACCTGGGTTCACTCTGGGTTATATTCATTAATGGTAGAATATCTGTTAACCTTAGAGAGGCCAGATAGCCATGATCATGATACTTGGGTGGAAATCAAGAAAAATAGTCCTGGTTTTTACGTGTCAGGAATAAGGTTGATGAGGAGGAGACATCCAAATCCTCAAGTTTTAGTGACTCAGAAGAAGGGTCAAGAGTTGGTTTTGAAGTCTTTGCATGAAGACCTTGGTCATAGAGGCTCTGGGGAGACTTATAGTAGAGTAGAAGACAGATTTTGGTGGCTTGGTATGAAGTTGTCTGTTCAAATTTGGGTCCAATCTTGTGAAAAGTGTCAGAGAAGAAGTCACTTAAAACCAAAAGAGGTTGGCCATGCTACTGGAGAATCAACTTTGTTTGGAAGAGTCAGTAGAGATGCTTTCCATATTAAAGAGGGGAGGTATAGATATTTGATTGTTTCCAAGGATGATTTATCTGGTTGGGTCAAGGCTGTGCCTCTAGCTAATTTGGCTTCCAAGAATGTGGTAAAAGTTTTGAAGAAGGAGTGGATTTATAGGTATGGGCTGATGAAATTAGTTACTGTTGATGGAGGATCAGAGTTTGGAGCAGAATTCAAGGAAGCTTTTACTAGTTTTGGGTCCAAGTTCAGAGTGGCTACTCCTTATTATCCTTAAGCTGAAGGCATGGTTGAAAGAGGGCACCAAGTTTTGAAGGATGCTTTGGTCAAGATGTGTGGGGATAGTGCTGAAAAGTGGAGGCATTATTTACATTTGGTTTTGTTTGCTGACAGAATTTCTGTCAAGAGGACTACAGGATATTCACCTTATGAACTTAGTTTTGGTCAGAAGGAAGTTTTACCAGTAGATTTGGAGGCAATTTCTTATTTGGAAGTTAATTGTGATGAAGTTTGTTCAACTGAAGACTTATTATGTGCCAGAATGAATCAGCTTGAAGGAAAGGAGGAATTTTATGAAAAAGCCTATGGAAAGATGATGAAGATCAGGAATCAGTCAGTTAGGTATTGGGATAAGAGGTTGGCACACAGGCTGAGGAATCCTTTAAAGCCTGGGTGGTTTGTATTGGTGTATAGTTGGAGTTTGGAGAGTCAGTGGGGAAAGATGTTCTATGACAGGTTGGAGGGTACTTATAGAGTCAGATATCAACTCTCAGGTGGATCATATCTGTTAGAAGAATTGGATGGGGCAGTCTTGAAGAAGAGAATGGCTGCTGGCCAGGTGGAGAGATTTTATCCCAGAGGCACAAGAAGGGAAGAAGACAAACTCTGCAATGAGAATAAACTATGAATCATTCTTTTTATTGGATTTTTTGTTGGTGATGCTGAGAATTTTTTATGTTACAAATCTTTTTTGTTAGATGGTACCTAGGGGGGCATCTAGATTTTATCTTTGAAAGTGTGGGGGTAATTGATGAGCTGGCTGCTTTGTATAACAGTTACCCCAGATTTTCTGTTTCCAACCCCTTCTCTTGATTTAGTTGAACCCTAGAGTTGGTCTTCTTTTAACAGGGTTTTAGTCCTCTATAACTTTAAACTGGATTTCTGTAGTCTTCAAGTGCTGGTCTTTTCACTGTGTGGATGTTTTGTGTGGGACGTTTGTTTTTGTTAGAAGGTACTCAGAGGGACTTCTAGATTTTATTTTAGAAAGTGTGGGGGTAACTGATGGGCTAGAAGCTCTGTATAAAAGTTACCCCTGAATGTCTGTTTAAAGTCCTTGTTTTTATTTAGTTTAATCCTAGTTCTCTGCTTTTATTCAGGTTTTTAGTCCTCTATGAATTTAAACTGGATTGCACTGGCTTCTTGGTTCTTGGATCTTTCTTGGGGGTGGATCACTGGTGGTCTCCCATCATTTTTACTTATTAGAGGGATCCCACTCAGTAATCTTTTCCTTGGACCTGGATTTGCTTCTGTTATTTGTTGTGAAGGAAGGGAATTGTAGTGGTCTTAGATTTTTTTCTTTTTTTCTCTTTTTTGCTTTTATTTTGTTAGTGAGGGTTGTTTTATAAAATAAAAAATAGGGGGTGTCAGTTCTGGCAAATCCGCACTTAACTTAAGTGCGGATTTCAAACCAAATCAGCACTTACAAATCAGCACTTAAATTTTGCAAAAAAGTCACTTATTTCAAAAAAGGGTGTCATTTATGACCTCAAATCAGCACTTTTTTCCCATTTTTTTTCACAACCACATTTTGGCCACAAAACATCCCTTCCTTTCTTACCCCATCCCTGTCACATGTGACACACTGACCTTCCTTGCTACCTACCCATCAATCCTCGGCACACACCCCTTCCTGACATTTTCAATATTTTGACCAGGCATGTTTACATTCTTTTTTACTTATTTCTTCTACTTCTTAATCATTTTTCTATGGGTGTCAGTTCTGACCTCAAATCAGCACTTTTTTTGTGATTTTTTTTTCAAAACCACATGTTGGCCACATCATCCCTTTCTTTCCCATACCATTTTGTACTCTCCAAATGTCCTCTTTGTGTACTTCACTCACTTGGGTTGGTATTTTGGTTTGTTGCATATTCATTTTTTTTTGGAATTTACAGTGAAAATTTTTTTTTTGGATGGCTCATTGGTTTTCTTTCACCAGCTCAACATGAAATCTCATATTTTCTGAAATCACATATTTTGTCATTGATTTTTTTTTTCATTCATCCCTCATATCCTTTTCCTATTCTCCTCCAACATCCATTAAACAATTCGGTTTCATTCATTTTGTCATCTCATCTCTCCAGGTAAGTCACTTTATTCTTTTTTTTTGATTTTTTGATTACTAATTATAATTTTTTTTGTTTTTTTCTGTTTATTTTATTTTTTTTAACTAAATTTTTTTTGTAAGTGGTTATTTTGGATTTCAATGGTATAATTAACCTTTTTTTTCTCTCCCTCTTTACTTTCTTTTTTAGCTCCATCACCCTACTCTTCATCCCTCCTTGGCATGGTCATTATCCCCCCTTTCCCTTATTTCACTTTTTTTTGGCTCCATTTCATTGAAACACATACATTGCACATTCTTTATGCATTTCACTTACTCCATATTCAATTTCCCCACAATTCCAACATCAATCTTTCTCACTCTATTTTTCCTACTTTTCAATCAAGGTAAGTTTCATCTCCTTTTTTTCATGCCTATATGATATCTCATTCCATTTATGAAAAGTTCATACTTAAATATATTTATGACTCTTATCTGGATAACAGTGAACTTATAAAACTCCTTTTGATCTCATCTTCATTACCATTTTTCAAGTTTTTGAAAAATTTTAAAAATTAGACTCGGAATTAGGGTTAGGTTTATTCAAATATAATGTTCTTTTAACTGAAGATTCTCCTGAAGGCTACCTTTCATTTCCCACAAACAGATTTGAATTTGATTCAGTGGTTGCTGAGATATTGACCGTTAAAGTTGAGCCTTTTTTTTCCCAATTTAAATTTTTATTTCATTTTTTTATGTAACAAATTAGGGTTAGGTTTATTTAAATCACATGTCCTTTAACTGAAGATTCTACTAAAGCATATCTTTCATTTCCCTCAAACAGGTTTGAATTAGGTTCAGTGGTTGCTGAGATTTTGACCTTTGAAGTTGAGCCTTTTTTCCAAATTTCACTTGTCTTATTTCACATTTTTATATTGCATATTTAGAGGATAAGGATTCTGAAACTCTTATATGATTATTATCTAGGCATTTCAATTATATAGGCATATATTTGTTGCTCAAGAATATCACTAAAGCTCAAAAAGATGAAGATTTTTGCTTATGGGACACTCTACCTTCCTTTAACTCTTTTCTTGCTCTTTGACTAAAAAATGAACTTGCAACTAAAGTTGGAATACCAAATTGGTGTGACTCCGAATGGGAAGATATCAGCCACAAATATCTTTTATTTTCTAATGTTATTATCAGTCATTCTGGATTTCACAATAAAATTCACACCAATACCAATGACACCAATTTTCTTACTTTTGGTATATTCTCATATATCAAACCGATTACTGGCCAGCCAATACCATCTCCAGCTAAAATCAAATGACATGGTTTATATTTTCCAGACCACCAGTGCATCATTGATTTTGGTTTGGGAAATGGTATCATCAAAACTATTTGGAATTCTTCTAAGGATAATCATCAAACGACCAAAGCTCCTCCTGGTTTGGAATCCTGTCAAGATTTAACACATTTTGGTTGCTCATTTCAAATCAGTCATAAGTTGATTCAAAGAATCAATAAGGTAATGAAAGAAGGTAAAGTTAATCGATTTAAAAAAACTTTATTTAGATCCAAAAAGTATGGGGATTAGAGTTGTCATCAAAAATTATATATTTTTTCGTAAATTTTTAATAAGTATTTTTTTTGTATCAATTTCCTCAACAAAAGTAATGGGCCAAGGACCTTGTGTTGTATAAATGGTAATCATGATAACATTTATTTGTTTCATGGGGTTCCTCTAGCCTATACCTGTGGAAAGTCCCAAACTTTTGTTTCTAGACTTGGTCTGCATTTTGGCTTGAGGGATTGTCATTACTTTAAACTAGGGAAATTGATATATATTAGATATTTATTTAATAATTTACGTAATTATATTAAATTTAGATGACTTCCACCACTTACTTCAATAAAATGCAGGGGGGGTATTGCCAAATTTTCAAATCTGACATGTGAAATTGATGACTTAGAAAAATTTTGGTGATATCCACCCCTTGCTTCAATAAAATGCAGGGGAGAGTATAGCCAATTTTTTAAAACAGATATGGAATTTTTTTGACTTGTAAATATTTTGGTGAAAATTTTTGACGAGAATGTGAAAGTAATTGTTTCAACCTTGAGCAGGTTTCTGGCTCAAAGGAATAGCAGTACCATCAACAAAACCAATACATCCTGGGAAGCCCTCTGCTTGCATAACCTGAGATGATTCAAGTCGCTCTTCTTTTGTTGGCCAGGTGAGAAGTTGAGATTACAAGGAGTTGATGGCAGTGATACATTGTTTGGTATAAGTGTTAACTGAACAATAACTTAAATCAAAGACATTTTCTAAACGTTTCAAAGCAGCTCCATTACCATTTCGAACCCAAACGACATAGTGTGATGGCCAATTGAATTGAAGGATGTCGTTGTTCTTTTTAAGAATTATTGTGAAATATGGGATGGTCCTGAATAAGCTCAAGCAATTTAAAGAAAAATTCCTGAGAAGTCCTGAACAGCTGTCTAAAACTGGGTGTAGATAGTTTAAGAAGTGTTTGGATGGTGTACTTGAGGCTTTCTGGGAAGAAGGTAACGTTTTGTGGCCATTTTTGATAAAAAGACAAAATCTTCTTCTAGATCAGAATCAGAATTGCGATCAGAGTCCAAGAGAAGTTCAAGAGCCATGAAAGTCATTGCTTTATGTAATTTATCACGATTTGAAAGTGAGGAAGGCATAACTCTCATATGATATGATATGAAGATGTAAGTGATGTACGATGTTTTGAGTTATGAAGTGTTATGCTGCGGAGTGCTGCGTATGAATGGGATGATGCTGACAAATCAGTGAAATGGGACTTGATGGTGAAATCAGCGCTTTTGGTTGAGAAAGTGCGGATTTGAGTGAAATAAGTGACTTATTTCATTTTGAAATCCACCAGTATTGGGGCTAGTGTGTTTCAGAAATCCGCACTTATTTAAGTGCGGATTTTCCAGAACTGACACCCCCTAATTTGTTGTGTGTACCACATCAGGGTCACCTGTATGTGGGAAAGCATTGGTGGGAAAAGGCTCATCCATTGGCTGGGCAATGCTATTTTTCTTTTCATTATTATTTCTCAAGTTTTGTCACCGGACGACCTACGCACAAGGTCGAGGATGTTCCTGAAAGTGAGATGAGGGATTTGTAAACTTCTTCGAAGCACAGAGGAATGATTCAAGGAAATGGTTCGAAGGTCACTCGAAGTAAGAGCTACAGGTTCGAGGTTTGTTCAAGAAGTATTATAAACTAGTTTCAAAGGTAATAGGAATTCTTAAAATCTCACGAAGGGTTGGAAACTCAATAATCAAAGATTTAGGATTTAGAAATGAATATTGAGAAAATAAAAGAAAGATACAATAACAATGTTTTTAACTTTAAAGATTTACCACTATTAATGTAAATACGATTTTATAATTTAATTCTAAGGAATATCAAACCAAATACCCAACCCCTTTTATATCCTTTGTTCCTCCTCGCATTGACCTCCCTTCCATCGCACCATTCCCATTCCATTGACCATTACTAACATACACTTAGACCCTCTTCGCTAAATATCCGTCCATGCTCAATTTACCCCTTTTTAATTAATTAACAAAACTTTAATTAAAAACTACTACTGTACTATTTCGTTGAACCTAGCGCTGTGCATCGCTTATTGAAAAGGACTAAGGCACCCAATTGGGAGATTGACTAATTTAGATTTAGAGTTTAGGCTAGCGCAGTTAAATAGTAAGTACACAAAGGAAAATCGCAGTTGCTATGGAGAATTGCTTTCTGCGCTTCGAGTATAGATTTAGGACTTGATATTATTGATTTAATGAGCTGCTTTCGCCTCGAGTGTCACGTGGCGCGTGACAGATGCCCGGGTATAAGAATTGCGAACTCCGTTGAGCTTGAGCCATCTTCCCACACTAGTTTCCCTTCTTCTATAATTTTTTCCTCACTTATTAATTTCTTTTTTCTATAATGAACTGCCCTACTCCCACACCTACGCCTCCACACCCTAAAGCGGATGGGGGAATGATCACGCAACAATTTTCACAAACTTGCACGGCTTGTGAAAGCATGGAATATTTCTGTGTCAAAAGTACGGCGACTCGAGGCCCTCGCCAGAAATGCGAGTTTTGCCGTTGGCGACGAGTGGCGTGCGATGCGTTGACGAAGAACACAGAGATCGAAAAACGATTCACCAAGACCAAGTTTTGGGTAATCCCTAAAACCAAAGAGGTGGTCGAAGACATTTGGGATGTCTTGATTGAAGATGAACAATCGGTGGGGAAAAATGATAAGGAATTAAATAACGAGATCTCAACCTGGGTAACCCAGGCCACGAGTTCGAAGCGAGGTGTTGAGGAAGAGGTTGACGAGTTGGTGGAGGAAGATGAAGATGAAGTCCCTGTTCCAGGGCGGGCACCCAAGAAACGACGGGTGGTCATCGAAGACGACGAGGAGGAGAGAGAGGCAGAGGTCGAGGTGGCGCCAAGGTTATTTTTAGAGCCTGACCCCATCTTCGAGGTAAGTTTTAAATTTTTATTTTTAAGGATGAAGTTACTGATGAGTTTTGTTTAGACATCAAATACCCTTGAAGACCTGATTGGGGAGCCTGCGCCGGTTATACCAACTGAGGCAAACCCTCCGGCCACGGATGTAGTTGAAGAACCTGAAGACACCCTGGACCAGGTGTGGTCCAAGAAACCTCGTCAAGGTCGACGAGTAAGGTTCGCGGAAGAGTTATGTGGGGAGGTCGACACAATTATCGATGCTGCTTCCTTCGACATGGCAGAGGAGCTCTTGGAGATTGGAGAGGTGGTTCTGGTAGGAGAGGAGGAGGTATTTGAGAAATGCAGGAAGGAGATAGGGTAGTTTTGGAGAAAATGAAAAGATTGGTTTGAGAGAAATTAAAAGAAAAAATTTGAAATAAAAAGGAGATGTAAAGAAGTAGAAAAATTTGTATTTTAGTTTTATTTTATTTTATTTTATTTTTTTTTATTGTAGGTGAATATTATTAATTTTATAAGATTTGGGAGAGAGAGAGAAAGAAAAAAGAAGTTTTAAATAAAAAATTTTAGAATTTGAAAGAAGAAATTTAAAGAAAGAAAAAAGTTGTTTAATTGAAGGAAATTTTAAGGTTTTAAAAGGAAAATTTTATGTAAGAAAAGAGAGAAAAAAAGAAACGGTTTGTGATTGAGATGAGTTTGTTAAATTGAGAATTTAATGAATTTTTTTTTTTTTTCAGGAAATTTTAGTTGAAAAGAGAGGAAGAAGAAAGAAAAGAAAAAACAGAATTTAAAATTTAAAGAGAATTTGAAAAGAAGAATTATTTGTTCGAAGAATTATTAGAGGGAGATTTAGAGGTTGAAGTTAAGTTCAAGGGAATGGTTGTGCCGTACAAGATTTGATGGTTCGAAGAAAAGAAAATTTTAAAGAGAGAATAAATTTTTAGAGGAGAAAATTTTAAAGAGAATTTTTAAATTTAAGAAAAGAATGTATTTTTAGAGAATTGAAAAAGAGAAAAGAAAGAAAATATTTAGAGAGATTTAAGAGTTTTTTTTTTTTTATTATTTATGTTTATTCTATTTATTTTATTTTATTTTTATTTTATTTTTATTTTATTTTATTTAATTTTACTTTTGATTTTACTTTTAGTTGGTTTTTTGAGAAAAATTATATAGAAGTAGAAGAAAGAAAAAAAGAAAAGAGAGAAAAGAAAAAACAAGGCTAAGAAATTTAAGATGTGTTTAGATTTTAAAGAAAGAAAGAAAAAGAAAAGAAAATTTTAAATAAAAGAAATTTTAAGGTTTTGGTTTTAAAGGATATTTCAAATGAAAAGATTTTAGGAGTTCAGGGGCGTTAGAAACATTGATGGCTGGTTCCCAGGATGTTTTGTCTGAGTCATTTAGGAAGCCTTCCCATTCCACGAGGTATTGAAGTTTCCCCTTGCGTATTCTTGAATCAAGGATACGACTTACTTCCCACTCTAGATGATCTTCTACTTCGACCGGTTCCGGAGGGGGTTGGTTCTTGCCCGGGCTTATTTCTCGAGCCAGTTCCAGGAGAGATACATGGAAAACAGGGTGAATCGCCTGCCATTTAGGAGGTAACTTGAGTCAAAATGCAGTTTTAGAGACTTCAGAGTCGATTTTGAATGGTCCCAAGCGCTTTTCAGCCAGTTTCTTTGATGGTCGTGTTGTTCGAATGTTTCGTGCGTCGAGCCATACTTTGTCGCCTGGTTTAAAGGAAGGAGCAGATTGTCGATGTTTGTCGGCCTGTTCCTTGTATCTTCAAATCGCTGATTCCAAATTTGTTTTAAGTTCTTCTTGAAGTCGTGATATAGTTTGAAGATAATGTTCCGCAGGATGATTAGTTCCTACATGGATTGAGTTGAATCGAGGATGTCGTCCATAAATGGTTTCAAAGGGAGATTGTCGTGTCCAAGAATGAGTCGAGTTATTATAAGCAAATTTGGCCAATGGTAACCATGTGGTCCAATCGTCTTGTTGGTAACTGACATACATTCGAAGATATTTTTCAAGGATTTGGTTAACTCTTTCTGTTTGACCATCGGTTTCAGGGTGATAGGCCGTGGAGAGATTCCTCGTGATATTGAGTTGTCGACACAGTTGGGTCCAGAATGTGGATACAAACAATGAGCCTCTATCTGAAATAATATCATTTGGTAAGCCGTGTTTAGAAAATACATATTCTAGAAACAATTTTGACAAATCTTCTGCTGTAGCAGTAGTAGTGGTTTTAATGAAAATAGACATTTTTGAAAATCTATCTACTATTACTAATATAGCATAAAAATCATTAGAAATAGGAAGTTGAGAAATGAAATCCATCAATATAGATTCCCAAGGTTTAGAGGGAATAGGAAGTGGTTGAAGCAACCCATGCTTCCGGTGACGGGGAGCCTTATTCCTATTAAATTCGTAACAAGTTTTTATATAGGCCTTGATTTCCCTGGTCATACCTGGCCAGAAGAAATCCCTAGCTATTAACTGGTAGGTTTTATCAACCCCAAAATGACCAGCTAATGGAGAGTCATGTCGACTGTTGAAAATCCATAATTTTATCTCATTGTTGTCGGGTATGACTACTCTACCTTCGAAGACTAATAGACCTGATTCAATACTAAATTTTTTGGCCCCTTGCTTCGAGAGTATTTTGTCTTTTAACCCTAAACAATATTTGTCCTTCGACTGAGCTTCGAGGATGTTGGATAGTGGATTTCAAAAAGATTGAATTGTCATTGAATTAAGTTGATGAGTCGTTAACATTGATTCGTTGAAGATTGATTGCACATTTGCTGGGTTCTTGTCAGCAAATGCGTTCCCCCGCTGTGGGTAAACGTCGTCCCGACGTGACAAGATATCTGGGACAATGCAGTTTTTTCCTGGGCGATAGGAAATAGAGAAAGAAAATTCAGACAAAAATTCAGCCCACCTGGCTTGACGCCTGGTTAACACTTTAGAAGACATGAAGTATTTCAAAGCATTATGATCTGTTAAGATTTGAAAAGGACTATCTAGGCTGAGAAGAAAAAAACGCCATTTTTTAAGACAATGGATAATAGCTAAAAGCTCTTTGTCATGAATTTCATAATTTAATTCTGCGGCTATGAGTTTGCGTGACTCAAAAGCAACAGGATGAAACAAATTTGTTTCAGGATTTAATTGGGAGATGACCCTTGCAATAGCATAATCGCTCGCATCTGTCTCAACTATTGTCGAGGCAGAAGGATCAAAATGTCAAAGAATTGGGGCTGTGGTGAAAGCCATTTTTAGTGCTTCGAATTCCTTTCGTGCTGTAGAAGTAAAAACAAAAGGAATGTCTTTTCTAAGAAGAGAAGTAAGATTGGAAATAGTTTTAGAGTAATCTTTAATAAATCTCCTATAGAAGTTTGCAAAACCTAAAAATCCTTGGAGCGATTTAATGTTTTTGGGCTCAGGCCATTCCAGGATTTTCTGGACTTTTTTGTCATCCATGACTAAACCGTCAGTGGACAAGGTAAAACCCAAAAAATCAATTGATTTGAGGTGGAATTCGCATTTATTATGCTTGGCGTAGAGACCATGATCTCGAAGACGATTTAGGATCTGTCGAACATGATGAATATGTTCATCTAGTGTTTTCGAGAATATTAAAATATCATCTAAATAGACAACTACAAATTGTTCAACAACATCTTGAAAGATATCATTAACAAAAGTTTGAAAAGTTGAAGGTGCGTTACATAATCCAAAAGGCATAACTAAATATTCAAAACCACCAAATCTAGTGCGCATTGCAGTCAGTGGTTCATGACCTTCTGCAATGCGAATCAGATTTTAAGCGCCTCTAAGATCAATTTTAGAAAAGAAATTAGCACCATTGAAAAGGGTAAGAAGTAATGACATAGGAGGAACAGGATATGCATTCTTCTTCGTGACTGTGTTGAGCTTTCTATAGTCAACACACAACCTAAGACTACCCTCCTTCTTTTTTACAAAGAGGACAGGGGAGCCGGTTAGAGATTTACTGGCTCTGATGAAACCTTTGGCTACATTCTCTGCAATGTATTCTCGAAGAACTTGAGATTCACCCTTCGATAAAGAATGGACAGGACCTGCCGGAGGTACTGGGCCTATTAACTCTATTTGATGATCGTAGGGTCAATGAGGTGGTAACTTATCGGCTTTACGGATTGAGAAAACATCAAGGAAATCGTGGTAGATTTCCAGTAGAGTTGATTTGGTCATCCTCTTCATCTTCGAGAGAATCTGTCGAGGGGATACCTGTATTGAGAGAGCAGAATTTGATTTCTTCGAGGCAATTTAAATCCTCTTTGAGTGAAGTCATCAAGCTAGAAGGGTTAGCCAATTGCTCATTTAGAGAAGGATCAGATGCTTTCAAGTCATCTGGCAGAGACTTGTCCTCTAGCAGGACGTTGTCAGGCGGGTTGTTTAACTCCCTATTGACCTGCATTGAAGAATCAGAAATATACTTAGATCGTGGGGTGATCAACCCCTTAGTCCAATCAATTTTGGGGTTCCAATGCGTTAAAAAGTCATGGCCAAGAATGGTATCGTCCATCCTTGGGGCGTCCAAGACTGATAATTCCCACTCGAAGGGGGGAAAGTTCGGAAAGTTGAAAACCCATAAAACTTTCTTACTTACCCAATATTTGGGTTCCTCTGATTCGACCAAATAGATTGGAGTTCAATCGATATCTGTAAATGTTATTTGAAGCTTCTTGGCAAAAGACAAACTAACAAAAGAAATTGAAGCTCCAGAGTCTATAAGACAACTGAAGGGGATATACTCCTTAAAAAGAATGAATCTCAAGCGGTTTAAGGCAACTCCAGTCCTTAAGACATGGAGGTTCTGTGCACTGGGAGAGATAAGATAGTTTGCTTTGCACACAAGTAAACTATCTACTAGTTTTTTGACTTCAAACTAGTACCTTCTCTTTCCTTCAACTTTACACAGTCTTCCAACTTGTGCTTACCCCCACAATACATGCATAACCCATTATCTGCTCGTCTCTTCCTCTCAGCTTCTTTAAGTTCCCCTTTAGGATCCAGTACTTTGCTGATATCACCTGGGGTTGAGCCTTTTGGTCGAGGTTTATCCTTTCCCTTATTGGGTTTGGATTGAGTCGAGTAGGATTGATTTGGTCGTGGGTGTGAAGAAGGTCCCGATTTAAAATTTAGGCCTTGAGATTTGTTGGCATATTGACAATGTTGAGGTCGTCCTTGATAAACGCCGTCAAGTTTGAGGGTTCAATCCATTAAATCCGTTAAAGTAGTCATCTTCTGACTGTGAAGATTTAATTGATCTAGAATCCTCGAAGGAAGTCCTTTCTTGAAATGATACTTAAGGGCAGAAGCATTCCAACCTACTCGAGTTTGAAGTGCTCTGAAGTTCGAGATATATTCAGAGGCTTTACCATTATCACTCATGCAAAGAAAATCAAGTTCAATTTCTGTGTTGTCCGTTTCATTAGGGTCCCCAAACAACGTAAAAAGTTGGTCTTCGAACTTTTCCCAATTATTGATAAGTAAGTGGGTTTCTGTCAAAGAAAGCATGAGTAGATAAGGTTCGAACCATCTTGCTGCTTTCCCGGCTAGGAATGAAGAAGCGTAAACAACCTTTGATCGGTCGCTGTTAAAGGTTCGAGGGTCATTATGGAACAGTAGCTTGCAGGTTTGCAAGAAGGGTTGCAATCTGTCGGGGTGATCTCCGTCGAATTTGTCAGGAGATTTCATAGAAGGAGTTTTGAACTTAGATCCTTCTGAAGACGTTGGATTTGAAAGGCTTTTCATGAAAAGTCTCATGAAATCTTCCAGAGAGTTAGATGGTCCAGGTTCTGAGGATTGGCCAGAAGGGTGATTGGCAGGGGCGGATGGTGCCTCGTGCATTGTATCCTCTCCTTCTTCTTCATCACTAGAATCCTCAAAATCTTGTGGGATGTCTTCTACAGATTGAACTGAATGTTGCAGTTCCCTAAGGTTGAGTGGTTCCAAAGAGTGAGTGCGGGAAACAGACCTTGTGGCTGTTGGCCTGCCTCTAGCGCGAGCTCTAGCAGTAGCGCCCGTAGGAGGAGTGCGTTGAACAGGTGCCATTTAAAATTTTAAAAACACCTAAAAGGACGTAGTAGTGCAAAGAATGAGAACTACGGAGAATTAAATTATACTGTCACCGGACGACCTACGCACAAGGTCGAGGATGTTCCTGAAAGTGAGATGAGGGATTTGGAAACTTCTTCGAAGCACAGAGGAATGATTCAAGGAAATGGTTTGAAGGTCACTCAAAGTAAGAGCTACAGGTTCGAGCTTTGTTTGAGAAGAATTATAAACTAGTTTCAAAGGTAATAGGAATTCTTAAAATCTCACAAATGTTTGGAAACTCAATAATCAAATATTTAGGATTTAGAAATGAATATTAAGAAAATAAAAGAAAGATACAATAACAATGTTTTTAACTTTAAAGATTTACCACTATTAATGTAAATACGATTTTATAATTTAATTCTAAGGAATATCAAACCAAATACCCAACCCCTTTTATATCCTTTGTTCCTCCTTGCATTGACCTCCCTTCCATCGCACCATTCCCATTCCATTGACCATTACTAACATACACTTAGACCCTCTTCGCTAAATATCCGTCCATGCTCAATTTACCCCTTTTTAATTAATTAACAAAACTGTAATGAAAAACTACTACTGTACTATTTCGTTGAACCTAGCGCTGTGCGTCGCTTATTGAAAAGGACTAAGGCACCCTATTGGGAGATTTACTAATTTAGATTTAGAGTTTAGGCTAGCGCAGTTAAATAGTAAGTACACAAAGGAAAATCGCAGTTGCTATGGAGAATTGCTTTCGGCGCTTTGAGTATAGATTTGGGACTCAATATTATTGATTTAATGAGCTGCTTTTGCCTCGAGTGTCACGTGGCGCGTGACAAGTTTCTTTTATTCATTCATTATATCTTTTTTTCATTAGGGGGTGTCAGTTCTGGCAAATCGGCACTTACAAATCCGCAATTAAATAAGTGCGGATTTCCAAAACACACTAGCCCCAATACTGGTGGATTTCAAAATGAAATAAGTCACTTATTTCACTCAAATCCACACTTTATCAACCAAAAGTGCTGATTTCACAATCAAGTCCCATTCATACGCAGCACTCCGCAGCATAACACTTCATAACTCAAAACATCGTACATCACTTACATCTTCATATCATATCATATAAGAGTTATGCCTTCCTCACTTTCAAATCGTGATAAATTACATAAAGCAATGACTTTCATGGCTCTTGGACTGCTCTTGGACTCTGATTGCAATTCTGATTCTGATCTAGAAGAAGATTTTGTCTTTTTATCAAAAATGGCCACGAAAAGTTACCTTCTTCCCAGAAAGCCTCAAGTACTTCATACCCCCAAGTACACCATCCAAACACTTCTTAAACTATCTACACCCAGTTTTAGACAGCTGTTCAGGACTTCTCAGGAATGTTTCCTTAAATTTCTTGAGCTTATTCAGGATCATTCCATATTTCACAATAATTCTCAAAAAGAACAATGACATCCTTCAATTCAATTGGCCATCACACTATGTCGTTTGGGTTCGAAATGGTAATGGAGCTGCTTTGAAACGTTTAGAAAATGTCTTTGATTTAAGTTATTGTTCAGTTAACACTTATACCAAACAATGTATCACTGCCATCAACTCCTTGTAATCTCAACTTCTCACCTGGCCAACAAAAGAAGAGCGACTTGAATCATCTCAGGTTATGCAAGCAGAGGGCTTCCCAGGATGTATTGGTTTTGTTGATGGTACTGCTATTCCTTTGAGCCAGAAACCTGCTCAAGGTTGAAACAATTACTTTCACATTCTCGTCAAAAATTTTCACCAAAATATTTACAAGTCAAAAAAATTCCATATCTGTTTTAAAAAATTGGCTATACTCTCCCCTGCATTTTATTGAAGCAAGGGGTGGATATCACCAAAATTTTTCTAAGTCATCAATTTCACATGTCAGATTTGAAAATTTGGGAATACCCCCCCCTGCATTTTATTGAAGTAAGTGGTGGAAGTCATCTAAATTTAATATAATTACGTAAATTATTAAATAAATATCTAATATATATTAATTTCACTAGTTTAAAGTAATGACAATCCCTCAGCCAAAATGCAGATCAAATCTAGAAACAAAAGTTTGGGACTTTCCACAAGTATAGGCTAGAGGAACCCCATGAAACAAATAAATGTTATCATGATTACCATTTATACAACACAAGGTCGTGGGCCTATTACTTTAGTTGAGGAAATTGATACATAAAAAATATTTATTAAAAATTTACGAAAAATATAAAATTTTTGATGACAACTCTAATCCCCATACTTTTTGGATCTAAATAAAGTTTTTTTAAATCGATTAACTTTACCTTCTTTCATTACCTTATTGATTCTTTGAATCAACTTATGACTGATTTGAAATGAGCAACCAAAATGTGTTAAATCTTGACAGGATTCCAAACCAGGAGGAGCTTTGGTCGTTTGATGATTATCCTTAGAAGAATTCCAAATAGTTTTGATGATACCATTTCCCAAACCAAAATCAATGATGCACTGGTGGTCTGGAAAATATAAACCATGTCATTTGATTTTAGCTGGAGATGGTATTGGTTGGCCAGTAATCGGTTTGATATATGAGAATATACCAAAAGTAAGAAAATTGGTGTCCTTGGTATTGGTGTGAATTTTATTGTGAAATCCAGAATGAGTGATAATAACATTAGAAAATAAAAGATATTTGTGGCTGATATCTTCCCATTTGGAGTCACACCAATTTGGTATTCCAACTTTGGTTGCAAGTTCATGATTTTTTTCAAATGCTTTATTACAGTGCTTTTTGAGTCGAAGAGCAAGAAAAGAGTTAAAGGAAGGTAGAGTGTCCTATAAGCAAAAATCTTCATCTTTTTGAGCTTTAGTGATATTTGTGAGCAACAAATATATGCCTATATAATTGAAATGCCTAGATAATAATCATATAAGAGTTTCAGAATCCTTATCCTCTAAATATGCAATATAAAAATGTGAAATAAGACAAGTGAAATTTGGAAAAAAGGCTCAACTTCAAAGGTCAAAAT
Source organism: Hemileia vastatrix (assembly GCA_030280995.1). Taxonomy (NCBI): domain Eukaryota; kingdom Fungi; phylum Basidiomycota; class Pucciniomycetes; order Pucciniales; family Zaghouaniaceae; genus Hemileia; species Hemileia vastatrix. Next base: position 20,542,279 of record JASXTE010000001.1, on the reverse strand, counting down.
CTCAGAAACCACTGAACCTAATTCAAACCTGTTTGTGGGAAATGAAAGATATGCTTTAGTAGAATCTTCAGTTAAAGGACATGTGATTTAAATAAACCTAACCCTAATTTGTTACATAAAAAAATGAAATAAAAATTTAAATTGGGAAAAAAAAGGCTCAACTTTAACAGTCAATATCTCAGCAACCACTGAATCAAATTCAAATCTGTTTGTAGGAAATGAAAGGTAGCCTTCAGGAGAATCTTCAGTTAAAAGAACATTAGATTTGAATAAACCTAACCCTAATTCCGAGTCTGATTTTCAAAATTTTATAAAAACTTGAAAAGTGGTAATGAAGATGAGATCAAAAGGTGTTTTATAAGTTCACTGTTATCCAGATAAGAGTCATACATATATTTAAGTATGAACTTTTCATAAATGGAATGAGATATCATATAGGCATGAAAAAAAGGAGATGAAACTTACCTTGATTGAAAAGTAGGAAAAATAGAGTGAGAAAGATTGATGTTGGAATTGTGGGGAAATTGAATATGGAGTAAGTGAAATGCATAAAGAATGTGCAATGTATGTGTTTCAATGAAATGGAGCCAAAAAAAAGTGAAATAAGGGAAAGGGGGGATAATGACCATGCCAAGGAGGGATGAAGAGTAGGGTGATGGAGCTAAAAAAGAAAGTAAAGAGGGAGAGAAAAAAAAGGTTAATTATACCATTGAAATCCAAAATAACCACTTAAAAAAAAATTTAGATAAAAAAATAAAATAAACAGAAAAAAACAAAAAAAATTATAATTAGTAATCAAAAAATCAAAAAAAAAGAATAAAGTGACTTACCTGGAGAGATGAGATGACAAAATGAATGAAACCAAATTGTTTGAGGGATGTTGGAGGAGAATAGGAAAAGGATATGAGGGATGAATGAAAAAAAATCACTGACAAAATATGCGATTTCAGAAAATATGCAATTTCATGTTGAGCTGGTGAAAGAAAACCAATGAGCCATCCAAAAAAAAAAATTTCACCGTAAATTCCAAAAAAAATGAATATGCAACAAACCAAAATACCAACCCAAGTTAATGAAGTACACAAAGAGGACATTTGGAGAGTACAAAATGGTATAGGAAAGAAAGGGATGATGTGGCCAACATGTGGTTTTGAAAAAAAAAATCACAAAAAAAGTGCTGATTTGAGGTCAGAACTGACACCCATAGAAAAATGATTAAGAAGTAGAAGAAATAAGTAAAAAAGAATGTAAACATGCCTGGTCAAAATATTGAAAATGTCAGGAAGGGGTGTGTGCCGAGGATTGATGGGTAGGTAGCAAGGAAGGTCAGTGTGTCACATGTGACAGGGATGGGGTAAGAAAGGAAGGGATGTTTTGTGGCCAAAATGTGGTTGTGAAAAAAAACGGGAAAAAAGTGCTGATTTGAGGTCATAACTGACACCCTTTTTTGAAATAAGTGACTTTTTTGCAAAATTTAAGTGCTGATTTGTAAGTGCTGATTTGGTTTGAAATCCGCACTTAAGTTAAGTGCGGATTTGCCAGAACTGACACCCCCTATTTTCAAGTTTTTATTTATATGTTCAAATGTTTTTTTTTCAAAATCTTTAAATTTCTTAAAGGTGTATCCACATCAAGGTGCACTTGGATGTGGGTAAAGTATCAGGGGATCAGCTCATCAATTGGCTGGGGGATACCATGTGTAATTAGTATTTATTTTATCTTATTATTGTTCAATTTTATTTTCTCAGCTCTTATATTTTTTGGGCATTATGACTTTTATTATTGTTCAAGGTCTTTTAGTATGTTTGTAGTTACAGGTAATATCTGTAGAATGTCAAAATAATAATAATAATTATAATAATAATAATAATAATAATAATAATAATAACAATAAAAATAATAATAATAATAATAATAATAATAATAATAATAATAATAATAATAATAATAATAATAATAATAATAATAATAATAATAATAATAATAATAATAATAATAATAATAATAATAATAATAATAATAATAATAATAATAATAATAATAATAATAATAATAATAATAATAATAATAATAATAAGAGTAATAATAATAATAATAATAATAATAATAATAATAATAATAATAATAATAATAATAATAATAATAATAATAATAATAATAATAATGATAATAATAATAATAATAATAGTAATAATAATAGGGGGTATCAAAGTTAGAAACCTTCCAATTCAAAATATCTATTTTTTACACCAAATCAACCATGATTATTTTTTTAATTACTCCATATTGTGCCCCCAAAGCTCCTTTTTACTGAGAATTAATCTCATTTTTGTGGCTTTAATTTTGTGCTGTGAAATACCTTTTAAATTATTACAAATTTTTAACTTTGATACCCCCTAATAAGAATAATAAAATAATAATAAAAATGAAAGTAAAAATAAAAATATTTTTTTCAACTTCTAATTATTAATTTTTTTCTTTAATTGTTTTCTCTATTTATTATTTTATATTATTTTCTGTTTTCTATAATTTAATCACTGGAGGAAGAAGCTTCTGGATTATGGTTTGGTATATGTTGGAGTTTCTGTTTCTTGTTGGGATTGAAGGATGCACTGCATTCTTTTTGGTGTAGTTTGCTGGAAAGATTGTAGGGGTTGTAATGGTCTGGGACTAGTCTGGAAGGTAGTCTTTGGGAGGAAGCAGAAGAGGCTAGGATGGAATGTTGGAAGTTGTGCTTAATTATCCTTGAAATCTTCAAGTGGTTGTCCAGAAGTTGCTTTCTCAGGGTGCTTTCAAACTCATTCAATGGTCCATGAAGAGAAAAGGCCTTTAGCATGTTGGAACACATTATTCTTAGGTTCTGTTTTATATGAGGATAATCCAGAGTTAATGTAGTTTCAAGGGGTTGGCCAACTCCAAGAATTTTTTTCAGAAGCTGGTTTTTTGTTGATGAAATTGGATGAAAGATTATGGTATTTACAGATAGGAAGCTCTTCAAAATTATATGCTGTAGGAATTTGAACTTCTGAAAGTCTGGAAAGATGTGTGGTGGAAGGGCTAGCTAGAGATAAATATGGGTTATCTTTGTCTTCTTCCAGTGGTTGCTGAGAAGGTGAACTAGGATGGAACTCTTCCTGGGGCCTAGCTAGAGAAGGAGAATTGTTGTTGGAATTGTTTTGTTATATTTATCCTTCTCTGTTGGATTGGTTTCTGGTGTTGGGGAACCAATGTTGTTGGAGAATGGGGCAGGTGAAGGTGGTCTGGGGGATGACTTTTGTCTTCTGGAGGAATTACTTGAAGAGAAGGAACTGTCAGAGGAGTAGTTGGAAGGCATAGGGGAGGTGTAGATTATTCTCCTGGATGGACAAGGTGATTTTGGTTTTTGAGTAGTTTTGGGAGCTCTTATTTGGTCTTGGGGAGCTCTGGGAGGTCTTCTTGAATTTTTGTGATTTTTTGTGTTGTTGGACCTTGAAAATTTTGCTTGCATTTCTCTGGGAGTACAAGGAGGTTCTTGTGCAAAGGTGTTGTTTTTTTGGAGAATTTTGGTTGTTTTCTGGTTGTTTTTGAAGGTTTTGAGCCTGATTTTTGCTTCCCAGTGAGACAGGTGGGCTGCCTGGACACATTCTAGTAGTCTAGGAGCTGAATTTGAAGCATTTGAAGTAAAATTTGAAGAGATAAAAGCAGATTCTTGGGAAGATAGAGGTGGCTGTTTAGAGAGAGTTCTGGGGACAGATCTCCTGGATCTTGTGAAAGGAACTGAAGACAAAGAAGATGAATCAGGACCTATTTCTGGAGATCTGTTAGGGGATCTGGAGATTTATTTGTGAGAAAGTGAAGGCAGAGGTAAAGGATAGTTGGGATCTCTATCACATCTTATCTTCTTTGAATTGCAATAGTCACAAGCCCTGTTGTAAAGTCTGGCCTCTGGAGTTAGAAGAGTGAATGTGCAGGGTCTGCACATGTGAATGCACTGTTTTCAAGTATAGTCTTTGGGAGCAGTGAAGCAAGGAAGGTCTGAGGGGTCAAAAGCAGGGGATTCAATGTTTGAAATAGTCTGGGGTGGAATAACAGTGATAAACAGAAAGAGATAAGAAAAAGTTTTTTTATCAGTGATGGGTAGAAGATGAAGTGGATGTTGAATTTCAGCAAGTGGAATATGGGTGAATATGCATTAGCCCATCAAGAATTTAAACTGAAAACTGGTTCTACAGTCCCCCAAGACTATAAACTGAGGGATGGGTGTTGTTTTTAGTGTTGGTTTTGAAAATTGGCAGAGGGTATCCACAGGTGGAGCCTCTGAATTTAGCAAAGGCAAGCTTGGGGGTAATTGATGGGCTGGTAGCTCTTTGCACAATTACCCCAGAATTTTAGTTTTTCTCTCTGTGTCTTAATTTGGTTGACCTCTGATTCTGGGTCTATGATTTAGATTTAGAGTCCCCCAAGACTATAAATTGAGGGTTTTTTAGTCCCCCTAGACTATAAAATGAGGATGGTCCCCCAAGACTTAAAACTGAGGGTTGTTTGGTGGCTACATCCTATAGAGGGTGTGTTCATATTCTCTTTTCTAAATCAAACTCAAGAACTAGTGTAATTACAGAAGGGTATCAAGAGAGGTGGAAAAATTATCTAAATTGGTCTTGAATTGTTGGATGAGGTTCCATCTCTTATCAATGTTTTCTTGGTCCTTAGAAGGAGTTGATTGGAAGTAAGAAAGGAGGAGTTTTTTCTGTTGTTGGGTGTGATGTTGTAATTTTTCTTTGACAATGGGTATTGTATTTGGGGGAGGTGTTTCAATGGTCCCTACATTGTCATCAGCATCAATGACTGGTGGAGGAGGGGCTGAAGAATATGGTCATTCTAGTTTGGTATGGAGTGATGGAATCTTACCTTTTGATGAATCAGGGTGATAAGAGGAAGAAGAGGCTGTTGGAGTTACAGGTTTTCTTCTGAATGAATGAAGTTTGTTGATTATTCTTTGAAAGATGATGGAGGGTCTGGATCTTCTGATGGAAGAGGATGGGCCATGCTTAGTGTATGAAGAAGCTGAAGAGGATGATAATGGGCCAGGTATGTCGAATTTTTTCTTTCTGGAGTGGAAAGCATCACAAGAATTCCTGTAGATGTGAAGAGGTCCAGTCATTGCACAGATGAGGTAGTTGTCAATGCAGTACTGGCAAGGGCCCAGGTCAGAGGCAGGTCTGGAGAGGCATTTGAACATGGTTTTTAGTGGATAAGGAATGTGGACATTCTTGATTGGAGGGAGGATATGGTGTTCCAAAACTGGGTAGGCCTTTGGAGTGTGTGTTTGGAGGTATTTGGTATGTAGGGTATAGTTGGGGTTATGGTTTTTTTTATTAATGTTTTGTTAGTTTTTAGATGTTTAGTTTTGTTTTTGTAGGCTTAAGCTAGGGTCACTTTTTATGTCTCAGCTTAATGTCCTTTCTTTTCTCATCATTTTGGTATGTTTTATGTGTTATTAGCTTGTTTCTACATGTAGTTGCTGTTGTTTTGTTGTTTAGAGGGTGTTTTTAGGCATTCAAAGGCCTAAACATGGCTTTCCCTACATTGGGCTTCCCACCTGCCAGCATGGGTGGAAGCCTCTAGAGGTTTTTTTATGCATGTAGAGAAGTGGGAGAGTTGGATCTGGCTGGGAAAAAGCCAGGGTGGTCTGTGTGTGAGATAGTTAAGCAAGTTTAAGGACATTCTAGTTTATAATCAACCATCTGGTATACCTGAAATCTCTGTGCTTCACTCTTTTGTGTGTTAGTGGTATTTTTTGGCTGGGTTGTGAAAAGGTTAGTTCTTACTTGACCTCAACTCTTGTCACTGTTTTCTCTGGTATAATCTTGCAAGCTATATCAAGTATTATTTCTATCTCTGGTGTGAAATTGCTCTACATTTCAGTTCTTTGGTCTAGTAGTCTGTCTGGTGACTACTTTCTTGGCTGATCAAGCAGTAAAGAGTGTTGAAAAGGGGTTTTAGAAAACAAGACTCAATTTACTTTAGCAGGTAAATCTCACTTTAGTTTTCTAAAGGGAAAGGGGATTTTCTCTGAGGTGTTTCTCTAACTCCCTTGGTCAAGGCCTATAGCTAGAACTATAGGATTGTCTACAGCTGGGGAAAGAGGGAGTAGTGGGATTTGAAGAAAAAAAGGGGGAAGTCTGCCTTTGAGAAGATCTATGATGACAAAGCATGTTGAGATATTTGAAGATAAAAAGAAGAAGAAACAAACAGATGAGATAGAGAGGGGTTCTGAATTGATAGAATAAATAGAAAGTATGTGGTTATGACTAAAAGTAGTGAAAAATGTGGTTATAAAAAATTGAGGATAAAAATGTCAGATAGAGGTGAACATTGACACATAAAAGGTCTAATTACCCAATTATTAGCAAAAATAATTACAGAAGATAATTTGGGTATAATGATTTTTATCCGCAATTAATTTAATTTCAGATTGGTCAACATTGATATTCCCTATTATTTTTTATTTCATTTTCATTTTCATTTTTATTTTTATTTTTATTTTTATTTTTATTTTTATTTTTATTTTTATTTTTATTTTTATTTTTATTTTTATTTTTATTTTTATTTTTATTTTTATTTTTATTTTTATTTTTATTTTTATTTTTATTTTTATTTTTATTTTTATTTTTATTTTTATTTTTATTTTTATT